>BSBK01003892.1:1182500-1222500 GCA_027943335.1 Chamaecyparis obtusa
AAATTATGTGTAGAGTTCCTCGTTCTAATACGTTTGAGGAGGGAATCATGAATTTGATCGTGCATCATTTTGGAATGATAATACTCTATCCTTCATCAAATAGTAGGGTATGTGTAGGATCATTGTATACCAAACTATGGCATTAAGTGGCAATAAAAAATCAAAAAATCAAGGTTAGTCAACTTGACGTAAAAAGTTGAACATCTTAGAACCTTATGTGAAAAAGTTTTAAGAATAGAATCTATAGGAAATTGAATGTAGTTTCTAAACAACAAGCCCTTGTCTAAAATTTTTTTTATCTAATGTAGTGGTACAAAAATTTCAGGGAAGAGATAAAAAGTACGTGTATGTCTAACCACCTTAATCACAATCAAATGATGATATATTTTCCTAAGATTCTAGATATAAGTAGTAGACTTATTCATGGATGTGACACATTTTTTTGTTATTTTTGCCAAATAAATAATTAATTATTTTTTTTGCTACAACTTTTTCAGAATAAAAAAATGCTCATGTCTGACCACCTTAACTAATTCTAAACTTTACAAAATTGAATTTTTTTTTTCTTATAGTAGACAAAGCATAGAATGTGACACATGTTTCAGATTTCAAAAATGTTAAATGGATTGAAAGTTATAGTTTTTTTTCAATCAGCATGTCAATTAGGACTTTAAAGATAACTCAATTGAAAAATAAGTAATAATTACTTACCTTACGAGAGAGAGAGAGAGAGAGAGAGAGAGAGAGAGAGAGAGAGAGAGAGAGAGAGAGAGAGAGAGGGAAGGGGAAGGGAAGAGAGTAGGAGAGAGAGAGATAGAGAGAAGAGGAAGGGGAGAGAGTAGGTGAGAGAGAGAGAGAGAGAAGGGGAAGGGGAGAGAGTAGAAGGGAGAGAGAAGGGGAAGGAGAGAGAGAGAGAGAGAGAGAGAGAGAGAGAGAGAGAGAGGAAGAGGAGAGAGTAGGAGAGAGAGAGAGGGAAGGGGCATAAGATATATATATATATATATATATATATATATATATATATATATATATATATATATATATATATATATATATATATATATATATATATATATATATATATATATATATATATATATATATATATATATATATATATATATGGCTCTGAAGGCCCCTGATGGACATCTCCATGAACTACTTCAATGCCTGTAGTGTGTTGTGTAGAATCGTCCATGTCGAAGGCAAAATTATATGGATCACTATCTGTCAGGGGACTTGAGCACATATTCTTGCATATAATGCAAGTGTGGGGCACACAAGCATGTGAGCTCATGGAGGATGTGGAAGTGCCAGAAGCATCAAGACGAGGAGGCAATAATGTCATGCTCTACCTAACCAGGAGATCACTCAAGGTGTGAATGGCTCAAATAGTCTGTGAGGCGGCCTTAGCAATAATGTCAAGATGTTGCACTGTGGGAGGTGGTGAAATCTTGTGAGGGGGGACATATGTGCGGGATTTCACCTGTTGTGCCCATGGCCTTTCCTTTGTAGTGCCTAATCCTACACCCTGGTTCAATCTCATACTCCAATAATTCACCTTGTGACCGAGCACAAATTTAGCATACATTTTTTTAATAAAATAAAATGGGACATCCAAATTTTTGTGAGGTGGTCTATCAAAAACCATCCACCAATGGTCCCAAAAGTTGTCACGTATTGCACTATGTGTGCACCATTTAATTGACAACTTGGTTTTTTTATGGTCTACTTTTAGACCGGTTTTAGGATCCACAAAAAGATTAGCTATGTCATGTTTTGTTATATTTAGGTTCATGACTTGATCATAATCAAGCCCATTGTCAAATTGGGCGTGCATGGAATCGCGCCAAAGAAGTGCAGCACTATGTTGCTGTGTAAGTTTCTCCATGTTTTCAATAATTGAGTTCAATGTCGTAAACATGGGGCACAATGTGGGGATATTGGCATAGGTGGTTTGAAATCCTTTAAGTTTATTTAGACTATCTCCTATTAGATCCTCTAAACGGTGAGGGTTGTGACAGGTACGTCTTCTGGAGGTGGGGGATTATTTGGAGGTGGTTCTAGATTGTTTGTGGGATCATTAGGAGGGTTTTCTGATTCCATGTCTGATTACAATGAAAAAACAAATAGATAATTACAATGAATTTTAAAAACAATACAAAAAAATCATTTAAACGACAAATTTTTATATAAAAACTATAAATTTCTATTAAAAAACAATAAAAATAACAAAAATTTGAAGATTGGACTTACCTTAGATTTTTAGACAAATCAAATAGGGGATTGCAAAGCGGATATCCGAAACCCTTTGCCACGTTCACATTTTCACAATGAGAAAATGTTAAATGCGGCTAGGGGTACAGTGTTATATTTACTGGCAAATATCAGATATCTAATTAAGCCTTTTCCTTTGGCTTTTGGCTTGGCCAAGTGTACTAACACCCAGGCCTACTAAAAAGTCAACATATGCATTTGTGCACTTTTGGACGAGTGAAAATAAGTTTTTTTCACATCACCACTTTTTGGCATACCATCAAAGAGCTAGCAAAATGAGGACATGTTGAACTAAGTGATAATAAAGAAAGGGGTAGACCTAGCATTGAGCCAAGATATAGATTTTGAAGAGATTGATGATATAGGGAACTATAAATAAGATTACAATATAGTTATGCCCACAGATACGATACAGTTGAAACTGTCAAAGGTGAAATGTCTAATCAATCCGCTATTTTACTAAAGTTTGGCGTCCGCATATCTAGTTTATATTATTATTAAGCTTACAAGCTTTTACCAAATTTTGAAATATTTTTTTCCCAAGTAAAATATTAAATTATGATATTATTAAAAATATTGATGATGTTTGATTGGCTAAAATAATAATCATTCTCTAAATAAAAAAATTATACTATGATTTATTTATGTAAATTTATGTCTTAAAATTATTAATTAAAATAGTCATTTCCATGTATCAAGGACAATTATTATTGAGTATAATGAAACCTATTAAAAATATTAATATATAATTTATTAAAAATATATAATTATTTATTTATATATTTTAAAAAATCTAAACAATAATAATATTATTTTTTATAACGAATGAACTAATTGATAGGTTCCATGCTAAACTGGCTGGGTGGAAAGGGGCAATCTTGAGTCAAGCTGGCAAAGTTCAACTGGTTAAAGCTACTCTCTAGAATCTTCTTGTCTACGCTTTGAGCTTGTTCAAAATTCCTCAGAAATTTGCTGAAATTATTGAAAGAATTCAAAAAAGATTTTTGTGGATGGGTGTGGAAGATAAAAAAAGAATGAGCCTTGTAGCCTGGGAGAATATTTGTAAACCTAAGTCTATGGGAGGCCTGGGGATTAGAACAATCTTAAACACTAATAAAGCTCTTCTAGCAAAACAGTGCTGGAGAGTTTTTGAAAATGAAAAAGAATGGAACCTTATTGTTAAAAAGAAGTACCATCTTACTAATCTGGAAGACATGATCAACTCTTAGGTTGAAACGCAAGGTTCCTTTGCTTGGAATAGTATAAGTAAAAGAAAAAATATTATCAGTAGAGGAGTCATTTGGAAATTGGGTAATGGTAGATCTATTCATTTCTGGGACGATAAGTGGATTTCTGATAAACCTCTTGCTGGGAATGAGGAATGGGAGGAAGCTGTTCAAGTGTGCAAAGAGACGGGATAATGTTGCTAATTCCTTGATTTGGGGCCCGACCTCTTCTGGAAAATTCATGAACAAAATTTTGACTCAAGACAATCTAAGGAAGAGGGGCTTCCAAATGCCCAATAGATGTGTCCTTTGCCGTAATGAAGAGGAAACTAGTGATCATCTCATGATTAATTGTTCCTTCTCTAGTGAGGTTTGGGAAATCATCAATACTTCCAGTGAGATCAGTTGGGTGAAACCTCATAACATCCAACACTTTTTCCAGCAGTGGAAAAGTCCGTTTAATGACAAAAATGCTAAGGAAATGTGGAATCTGGTGCTCCCCCATTTCTCTTGGCAAATTTGGAAAGAGAGAAACAATAGAATATTCAGAAATAAAAAAGCTATTCCTTCGGTGGTGGCCTACATTATTTCTAGAAATATCCTGGAGAACTACAATAGAAAAGGTAATAAAGATGACATTAATTGGGATTCTCACTCTTCTAAAGACTATTCTATTCCTTGAAAGTCTTTGGGAAAAAAAGATATCCAGAACCCTAGAGAGAATATTATTTGGACTGCTCCTCTTGCTGGATGGCTGAAAGGTAATTTTGATGGGTCTACTAGGGGAAATCCTAGAAGAGCTGGAGGGGGAGGTCTTCTCAGAGATGAAGATGGTAATTGTCTTGGGGTGGTGGTGGTCCCGTTGGGCATTCAAACCAATCATGTGGTGGAAGCTGAGGCAGCTTTGTACCTAGTCATGCTGGCAAAAGAGAAGGGTGTCTGAAACTTTGGCTGGAAGGTGACTCCCTTAATATTGTCAATTGTATTAAAGGGAAAATGATGTGTTCGTGGACCATAGATCACACAATTCAAAAAATTAAAGAAATCATCGACACATTTGAAGATTGCCATGTCACGCATGTCTACCGGGAAGGTAATAAACCGGCGGACAGGCTGTCAAATGAAGGAATGATGGGTGACATCATCCAAAAGTGGCATGGCGAGGTGGATCTCAAAGTGGAGATTATCAGTCTTATTGGATATGACAAAATTAATCACCAAGTGGGTAAAATCACTTGTTCTTATGATGATTAAGCCAAATCACTTTTCAAGGTGTCCTGCATGTCAGGCAAAGTGTGGGGAAATAATTTTGCACTTAAGGAAGAATGGTAACTGGATTAGTCACACTCAGAAAAACCAAAAAGGTAATCCAAAGAGAAATCAGATACCACTGTTGCTGAGTCAAAGTTGAGGAACAAGAAATTTCAAAGAATGGGAGGAGGTCTTAAGAGGGAAGAACCTCCAGACTATGAAAATTGGAGACTGGATAGACCAGTATGGAAAAAGTTAAAAAAAGGAGGGGTGACGTCATACTTGAAGAGGCTCCATGGGTACAACAAGCAGATTACTTCCTAGTTTGCGGACGGGTGGGTTAATGACAAAGTGATTCTCTGGGGTAAGTCTTTCCCTCTCACCATTTCTACCATTGCGGAGATTACTGGGTTACCTATTGAAGGAACCCATTTTCATAGGGGTAATCATAGGTTAGGCACTGAAGCTTATGCTAAATTTCCTAAAACGGACGATGAAAAAGCCCTAATGACTAGAGGCAAGGGAGATTATGTTGACATTGTGAATATTGATGAATTTTGGGCTAAAATTATGAGAGTTATCATTGAATATTTCACTCTGGATGGGAGGTACTCTAAAATTTACAATCTTTATTTTGTCTTTGCTAATCATTTTAGACACAATAGAAGAATATCTTTCCCTTTCTATCTGCTGAGCTCATTAAATAGTAGTATAATAGAGCATAGAAAGAAAGTGAGCAATCCTATGCTCCACGAAGGTCTTATTCTTTTGATTTTAGATTATGCTAGGAATATGGTTCCGGACCCCATTCCTAAGCAGGTCACTGGGAAAAGAAAAGGGAAGCATGATAAGGATTCTGTTGGGGAAACTAGCAAAAAGAAGAAATCTTCTAAGAAAGGGATTACTGCTAGGCCTGATGACTTTACCCTTCCTACTATGAATAAAAAATGAAAAGGGTCCTCTGTTAAGGGGAAAGATATTAAGGAGGAAAACTGTGAGGAGGGTACTGAGATAGGGGAGATTATCCTGGATGAAGATAAGGACTATGAACAGGATGAGGAAGAAGAGAAGGACGGTGAACAAGATGAGGGAACGACAGAGGAATGGGGGGAGAACCCTGAAGAACAGAAGGAGGATACTGATGATGAAATAGGGGATCCTTTTGGTGAGTAGGAGAATCAAGGAGAGGAAATTGAGGAAAAGGAGGTGGGAGAGGAAGAGCAGGTAAACAATAACAAAGAGAAAGATTATGAGATTGAGGTTCACCCCGTCCATCAAGTGGAGGAGGAAACAAATGAAGTTAGTCAAACCCCAGAATTGGAGACTAAGAGCTTGATAAAGGAGGTTCCTATGAAGGATAATACTCAAGTTGCCATTTCAGAAATGGGGGATGAAACGAATATTATCGATGATAGTTTTGAACTGGAGAAGATGATCGATAAAATTTTGGCCATTTTTGAAAATAAGGATAACAAAATAGGGGACCTACCTACTGCTGATGAGAAAGAGATGATGGAAAATATTCCATCTACTCTGGTAGAAATTGCTTTCCAAGAGGATATCAAGATCACTCATGATTGGGATAACAATGAAAATAAAGAAACTGAGCTCAAAGTGATGAGTGAGAAACTGCAAGTTATGGAAAAAATTGTGAAGGACCTCAAGCTGAAACAAAATAAAATGGACAATATGATTTTTTTTAAAGAAAAGGGGAAAAACAAGAAAGTTGAAGGGAATGCTGAGATAAAAAAGATTGTGAAGGAAACTGTGAATGATCAAATAAAAGGTATGCAAATTAGAATCGATAATATGGAAGATATGATAATGACAACAAAGGAATGAAGGCTACCATAAGCAATATGACCATGTTGTACAATTATTTAGAGAAGAACCTGCTAGAGAAAACTACAATCACCATCGATGATGAAGCTAGGAATGCTAGACCTAGGACCCGAACAAGAGGGAGAACGCAGAGGAAAATCCTGGAGCAACCAAGAGAGCTGAAGGATATGCAGGAGGCTATTCTGAAGATGGAGGCCCTTCAAAAGAAGGCAGAAAAAATGATAGAAAATAGCTAGTCTGTCTGTTACCTTCTTTTTTGTCTTGTTGGTTACTTTTTGTTGGTTTCTTGTCTAGCTATTGTTGTTTCCTGCTATGTTTTTTCCAGCAGGATGTTCCTTTTTAAGCCTTTTTTTGCTTTTCATTGTTATACTTTTAACTCAGGTTTCGGGTCCTTGTAAAACCTACTTTTATCTAATTCAAAAACATATCATAACAGTAATTTTCTAAAAATATTATACATATAATTAATTATTTCTATATTATATTTATTTAATAATTTTAAGTATATTAAATATTATTTAAAATTTTCTAAATATAATTGATTATTTTCAATTATATTTATAAATAAAATAAATATTAAAATTAAAATTAAATAATAAAAATATAAATTTAAGTTTTTTATTGAACATGAACTATGGAAAGGGGCAAATATTTTCTAAAAAATGGCTCATATGCAACTATGAGAATGGGCAAATATTTTTGAAAAAAAGGTTCATATGGAACTATGGGAAGGGTCAAATATTTTTGAAAAAGGGCTCATATATAACATCTCATTGATTAAAATTGATTAGTTTAATTGTGAGCTAATATGATCAAAACATTGGAATGGGTAAAAATATTTTCGAAAAACTCATCCTTATGGCTCAATTTCTTTAAACCAATCAAATGAATGATAAATAATTTTATAAAATAGAAAAGTTAAATATTGTGCATTTTACTTTATCAAATATTAGACTTTGATATGACAAAAATAAATTATGAAATTTGATTGGCTAGAATTAACTACTTTAATCACTAGTTAAAAACAGGTCGATGCCTATAGTTCTACAGCCTACGGCAGGAACTAATAAAAATGTAAAAAATGACTTCAAGATTGGAATTAATTAATGATACTAAAATAATGTTTTAACATAAAGAAAATAAATAAAAAAGTAAAATATGTACTTTTATTCTTCATGCTTTCCAATCTAAATGCTTTAATCTATCAATTCTATACACATATCTTCTTAGTCCTATATGCCTTCCATACCATCTTTATGCTTCAACTAAATTATTATCTTCATATCCATTATGTTAAAATAATATATTTAAACTTTGAACATTAAAAAATCTATTTTAAGTGAAAAAAATTGCCTATAATTGGTAATAAAAATAATAATTAATTGAACATTAAAAAATCTATTTTAAGTGAAAACAATTACCTATAATTGATAATAATAATAATTATTAGTTGTAGTTTAATTCAATTAGAAATAAGATTATAGTTAAATTAGAATTATATTTAAAGTTAGTGTTAGGCTAGGTTAGTTAAATCTAATTTACAGTTATGTAAAGTTTAATAAAAAATATAATTAATTTTATTTTTAATTTATATGTAAAGTAATTTTTTTATTTGTTTAGTTTTGTCATAATTGTAATCTTCAATGTCTATCTAATTTAAATTTTAATAAATTTGTTAGAATTATAAATATATTCTAATTAGTTATAAAAATATATAATTTAGATGGTACAAAATAGAATGACATATATTAATTAGCATTGATCTCATCTACTAATTAAAATTTCTTATAATTATTATAAACCTTTGTTGAATATTACAATATTATGCATTAACATCAAATAATATATATTTACTTTAATTTAAAATATATATGTCATAAATGAATTCATAAATATGTTATTATTAAAGAAGTAATATAATTGACATAATTTCATACATTTGATATTAAAATGTAAAAATAAAAAATAATAATATATAATTTGACATTAACTATTATTTTTTATGATAAAAAATTATAATAATAAAATAAAATAATCATAATAGTATTGTAGAATATTACAGCTATGACCAATTTTAATATTTTGTAAAAATAAGCGACATGTAATATAGGTTAAAAAGTGGAGGAAAAAATGTTCCATTTTTTATTCATTGCAATAGTACTATGCCTTATAAGAAGTACTAATAATAGATCTTATTGATGTCAATAAATTAAAAGAACAAAACAATGATCATCGATACTTACATTTAACAAAAGTTATTAAGAACTTTTATAGGAGAAAGGAGTCCACTAAAAGAACTTTTAATAATGCTACCATTCAAATATGTCTTCACATAAATTATTTATCATTTTTTAAAGTTCCTTTCATTTCCCAACTCTTGTACTTTTAATCCACGGGCACTGGTTGCATCATTTCAGCTTCTTCTCTTAGTTTTTGGAATAGTATGGATGATAAATATCGTTCTCCAAAGCTTGGGTGTACAGTCTGATAAAATGCCACAAAAAGTAATTAGAATATATCTATGTAAGAGAACTAATACAGTACATAATGCACTACATACAATAAGTAATGCACTAATCTGTGATCAAGTAGTTACATACCACAATAAGTTTATTACGATTTTCTGGTCTTCTTGCCAACTTAAGTGCTCCAACAGTATTAGCCCCTGAGGAGATTCCAACCTAGAATATAGAAATAATTGCCACAACCATGATTAAATACTAAATATTATCATACATTAAGGTTGTAAACACTTTCACAATGAATTCCTAAACTATGCAATCAAACCTCCATAAAATATTATATAATGAATTATCAATTTAAAATAAGATTCAATAAAAAACAGAGGAAATATTCACCATAAGGCCTTCCTTCACAGCTAGTTCTCTAGCCATTTTTACAGCATCATCACTTGTTACCTATATATATATAGAATATTTTAGAGATTGTATTTCATAAGAAATTTGTATTATATTACGTAAAAACAATAAAGCATACCTCTATAACTCCATCAAGAATATCCATGTCCAAAATCTTAGGCTTAAACCCAACACCAGTACCAGTTATACTATGTGGACCTAAAAATGAATAATGTTTTAACATACAAATTAGTTATAAATACTAAAATATAAATAAATTAAGCATCAACAAATATTTTGTATAAATTAAAAATTATAAATAAATAATATATTAGTATAACCTGGTGTTCCACCATTTAAGACATTACTTTCAGCTGGCTCAAGCCCATAAATCTGTACAGATTAAGAAAATTTATCTTCCACTTATCAAATATGTTATACTTATTCATCATATAAAAATCACTTAATTAAGTATTATAAAATACACTATATGAACATATATTTTTTAAATGCTTTTAAAGTTGATTACAAGCTTGTAGACATATGAAATTAACCATAAACTAATTGTTGTAATAAATTGTTAGGTGATTTGTTTATATAGTAAAGTTCGTTCAATAATCAAGCAAATTATTTATATTAGAATGTTTTACCACTAAGATATGAGTCATTTATGAGATTAGGTCTTTTATTATAGATCAAGTGTGGTTCATTTCTCCAACTCCTTCACCATACCTTGACATTGGGGTTCTTGGATTTGAGGTATTTGCCCACACCGGAGACAGTTCCTCCACTCCCAATTCCCATCACAAAGATATCTACCTGACCAAGGGTGTCCTCCCAGATCTCTGGACCTGTTGTCTCAAAGTGGACCTATAATCACACCACATTCAGTACATAATTATTAGGCTGTTATCGAAGGAGGCAAGTTAATTAGAACTTTCAGATTCATAAAATGATTATGGTTATTTTTTTTCAATATTTTATATCAAATTCTATGATTCTATTTAGCTTACTACAATCTTTTATTTCTCTTTTCTAGAGATCTGTCCTGATGATGGATCATAGAGTTATCAGAAATATTGGTAACAAAAAGTAGACATGGATTCTATTTGGTCTGCTAAAATCTTTTATTTCTATTTTCTAGCTATCTTTCTTGATGATAGATCATAGAGTTTGATCAGAAACATTGACAATAAAAAATAGACATAGTCAAATCCAGAAGCATTGCTTGTTGTAATTAGAATTTAGAACTCTCAAAGTGGGCCTATAATCACAGAACATTCATTTCAGTACACAATTATTAGGTTGCTATCGAAGAAGGCAAGTTAATTAGAACTTTCAGATTCGTAAAATGTCTAGTGAAAAAAAATTGCTTTCTGATTTGATTATGTTTGTTTTTTTTCAATATTTTAGATCTAGTTCTATGATTATGTTTAGCTTACTACAATCTTTCATTTCTCTTTTCTAACTATCTATTCTGATGATGGATCATAGAGTTGATCAGAAATATCGGTAACAAAAAGTAGACATAGATTCTAATTGGTCTGCTACAATCTTTTATTTCTATTTTCTAGCTACCTTTCCTGGTAATAAATCATAGAGTTTGATTAGAAACATTGACAACAAAAAATAGACATGGTCAAATCCAGAAGCATTGCTTATTCTAATTAGAATTTAGAACTTTCCAACAGATTTTATTTAGAACATTTATGAATTTTAAAAAGTAAATCTGAGTACTGTTGAATTAAAAAAAATTTAATAGTTGATTTTAAAACATATTGTATGATTCATCATTGCTTGTTGTTTTCTAATCTTTCTAAAAATTTATCTTGTAATATGATTTGAAATATTAATCTAAAATATCTAAATTCAATATATGCATAATAGAAATATCACATCTAATCTGAAAATATATTCAAAACTGAATAAATAATTATGAGAACTTTTATTTTATTTTATATGATCATTAAATATGATTCCAAACATTCATGGGAAACATTTTACTTAGAAAAATTTTAGAAAAATGTATGATAAAAGAAATGTCAAATAAATATTCATGAGACTGCAGATAAAGGGACTTTCAAACTTTCAAGCCAGCAGTTAAAAGCAGACATTGCCAAACCAACCTTAACATTTGCAGGATTCTCAAACTGCTGAAGCATGAAGGCATCAGGAGTGCTTTCCAGAATCTGGCCTGCCTTCCTGATGGCGCCGCCCATGCCTTTATCAGGGTCTGTAAGCACAAGTTCAGACCCAAAGGCCCGCATTGTTACTCTCCGTTCGAGACTGGTATACGAGGGCATTGTGAGTAAGAGCTTGTATCCTTTTACTGCTGCCACGAAAGACAGCCCTATCCCCATATTTCCAGAAGTTGGCTCTACTAGTATTGTCTGTGTCACTCAAACAAAAAAATATGTTTACTATTTAAAATGAAAAAAGATAATTTGCAGAAGCAACGTTAAATTTACAGTCTGTAGTGACGAATTTGGGGAAAAATTTAGAAGATGTATTCACAATACATTTGACTTAAAAGGGAAATAGATATTTAGCTTATTTCCAAACAGAATGGAATCAATCAGTGTCACAGTCAGGCAAATTTAACAAAACCTTAACAAAAAAAATATTCTCAAGATAAATCTGTAGGATAGGTTTTAATTAATTACTTCAATATTTGTAAATAACTGTAAATGTTTTTATTTAAAAATTGTTTGCAGAAGCAACATTAAATTTACAGTCTGTAGTGACGAATTTGGGGAAAAATTTAGAAGACGCACTGACGACACATTTAACCTTAAAGGGGAATAGATATAGATAGCTTATTTTCAAATAGAATGGAATCGATCAGCCCTGCAGTCAGGCAAATAACAGAACCTTAAAAGAAAAATAAAGATTCTTGTAAGAAAATTGTACAAATTTTTGAAGATATATCTGTGCAGTAATTTTTACATAATTTCTTCTATATTTGTAAATAGCAGTAAATATTTTTATTAAAAAATTGTTTGCAGAAGCAACATTAAGTTTACAGTCTGTGGTGATGAATTTGGAAAACAAATAGAAGATGCACTGACGATACATAAAAGGGAAATAACTTCTTTTCAAACAGGTTGGAATCAATCGGTCCCACAGTCAGGCAAATTTGACAGAACCTTAAAAAGAAAATAAAGAATATTCTAAGAAAATTGTCCAATTTTTTTAAGATGGATCTGTGATGTTTTACATAATTGCTTCTATTTGTAAATAAGGGTAAATGTCTTTAGAAAAGAAATGAATTTTTTATTTTGTGAATTTTAACAAAAACAAATTCTTCACAAGTATATATGCATAATCCTCCTTATACCTTGCCTGGGGAAATAAGCCCTTTATCCTCTGCATCTTTAATCATGGCGTAGCCAACCCTGCCAGACACAAAATAATCAACCTTTATTCTATTTTGCTCATACATATAAAAACAATGAGAAGATTTTAGGAGGACTATTTTATAAGTCAAATTGAAATTGAATTTGCGAAGTTTTTGGTGAAACTGTGTAAAATTTCTGCCTCCACACCATTGCATCTGTATTAGATTTCAAATGTTTCCGTACAATTTTGCTCAAATACTTATTTTCACACAAAAGATCCAATATATTTATCCTACAAACAAAAATTAAAAAAGATATATCTCCTACCGATCCTTGATGCTGCAGCAAGGCTGCATCATCTCCATCTTAGCCACAATTTGAGCTCCACAGTCCTCTGCTACTCTGTTGAGTTGCACAAGGGGAGTCCTCGTTACCAGCTGCAAAGTCATCAATTTCCCCTCCTCCTCAGTACACATTACAGCCCCTATAAGTAAAATGCAGACAAAGAACAAGACATTACCTCAGTGACATCCTTCTTGAAGTTGAAATTGGGCCTAACAAATTGTTGCTGAGACGCAGTTCCATAGCGCCTTGCAAATGCTAATTTCAGTGCGTTTCTCACCGTGCCCATTTTGGATCCGTCGATCTACTTCAGTTTCTGCTAACAACTTCTCTGCAGAGGATGGATTGCAGAAAGCAGAAATTATCTTGTTAACTTCATCTCGGTCATTCTTATAAGCAATGGATTCAATGAATTTGAATGCAGACAGAGAATTTGACCTCGTGAAATGTGTATGTAAATTAGAAAAATAATTGTTTGGTAATTTACCAGTATTTGGTGTGAAATCTGTGGGAGCCGCCCATGTTTCATACGGAATCTGAACAGTCCGGTCAACACACGGGGAAGAATCTGTTGATGATGGGGGTCCACTTGAGTGTAAGTGGCATGGCTGTTCAGCCTCGTTAAAGGTGATTTTGGCTGTTCCTCACTCAGAAGGTTACTCACCAAAAAAAACAAATGGAAATAAACTAAAAGGTTTTTAATGTTTGTAACATCTTGGTGTGCCATGTGTATCCCCAATAGACGTGAAAGGTCAATTAGGGACATGTTTGGTCTGTTTATAAAATTGTGTAGGACATGATGTCAATTTGTAGGTAATTTAGCAAAATGACCATGTTTGGGCAAAAAAGATTTCAAAGGAGAAGTAATAGACAGATTTAAGTCAATTATGCATTCACTTACAAGAACATAAATATAATTGAATAAAGCCTACGAAATAGGAAGATAATGAGTGACTATTACCAACAAGCTTATGTTAGAGAGAGGTAGAGAGGACATATAGGGGTAGAGAAAGATGGAGAGATTACTAGAGAGAGAGAGGGGGAAGGATACAAAGAGAGAAAAAAATTGACAATAGAGAGAGAGAGAGAGAGAGGGGAGAGGAAGGGGGGGAAGCGGGAAGCGGGGATGAAAGGGTAGAAAGGGAGAGAGATGGATCAAGACGAAAAGATGGAAGAAGAGAGGGTGAGATAGCACAATATTAATAGGGTGGTCATATAATATTGTGTCTCACTTTTTTGTCAACTTTGACAATGAGATGAACATTATGAAGAAAAACTTCTCTTTTGAACATGTATTATTGCAAAACCATTAAGAATTCAAAGATGATGTAAACTAGTGACTTTTAGCATTTTTATTGGAATTGATTTGTATTTATTTTTCCTTCTCCTTCAAAAAGTAGTTTGAATGAAAAAATAACATTTTTAAGGAGTGACATTCACTTTTTCAAGCATAACTTTAAAACAAAAATGTAAGCATAATTCTTTCGAAGTTAGGTTTGTAACACCAATATCTAGGGCATCCAATTAGTTTCGTTCAATTTGGTTGAATTTTTAATAGTTTATTAAGTTTTGAAGTGACATTAACTGTAATTTGGATATAGGTTCATTTTGTGCCCTCTAACTTAATTTGTATATCAAAATGTATTTTTCTTTTTTTGTTAGAAAGATAACATAAATACATAATTTTTAGATATTTTTTTATAAAAAATTTCCTAATTTAATATTTTTCCTAAAGCGTCGAACATAGAAGTTGCTAAATGGTCAAACAACCTATATTTAATAAAACTAAAAATAGAAAGTCACAATGAACTCAATATATATTAAAATCATAATCATCAAAAAATTTGTTTTAAGTAGCATCATTTGGCATTTGGGTTTCTGAAGGTTGTTTATTTGGTCCTTGATCGAGACCTTTAAAGGGCAGAAGTTTGTAGAAATATGTTGACTTTGGGGGGGGAGGCCAACTTTAGTGTCTTTGCACGAACACCCCTTCATGTGAAGGGGTTTCGAATGAACCCATACCCCGTTGCACAAAGGCACATTTGAGAAAACACACTTTGGCACAAACATGACAACAATGACTCCCGCTAGTTTTGTAACTAACTATGTTCGCTCGAACTAGGTTAGTTGATTTTTTTTTCAAGTGTGACTATTCAGTCGGATATAAATAAAAGTTTTTTTAAATTTTTCTACTAAAATATATGCAAGTTAATTCGGATTTTTTGATTCGTGGTGATTTTTCAAACATTTTTTTTTAAGAAAGGAAATTGGAAATAAGAAGTCAAGGCAACGTAAGGGTGAACCCACAATAGTGGGTTACACTTTTTTGCCTGAATGGACACTGAACTCTACATTTTGAAAAAAAAACTTTCAAATTTGGATGCATATTATCATTAAACTATTTGAATTTGGAAGATGAATTAAATTAGAGTCTTTTAGGGTTTTCTATCTAGCTTTTAAATATATTTTTTATTTTTATTTTTGAATTGATTTGAATGATTTTTTCTTTCTCCCACAAAAATTGGTATGGTTGAAAACATCATTTTCATAGAGTTACATTGTTTTCATAGAGCATAACTTTTTTTTCAAAAATAGATATCAATGTGCTTCTTTCAAATTTAGTTTTGTAACGTCCATACAAAGGACATGCAATTGGTTTGAGGACATTATCATGATTATTGCATATTTTATTAACTTTTGAAGTTGACTAAATCGTAATTTTGACATACCTTGACTACATAGCTTATAACTTGTCGTGTATTTATCCAATTTCATTTTTATTTTATTTTGATAGAAAGAGAACTTGAATACCTAGGGCATAGATATTTTTAAAATTTTTTTTCTCTCATTTACTATTTTTCCATAAGCGTCAAACATAGAGGTAGACATATGGTGAAATATCTATGTTTAGTAAAACTAAAAATACAAAGTCATAATAAACTCAATATATATTATCATTATAATCATTCGAAAAAATTTTCTCAGTAGTACCTTACTAAATAGATAGGTTTCTCAAATTGATTCATTTGATCTACCAAAAGATAAAGTCAAAGTGATTTTTTGTCAGCATTTTAATAGGTGCGAAGGAGATTCCATTGTAGTTATGAGTGAGGAGTATAGATGTTATATCAATGTTTTTTTATCTAAGAGGCTTTGAGCTCACCATTTGTAATTAATTTATTCAAATGGAACCTCTCAAGGCTTAAATCATCATATTTTATTAAAAATGTTTTACTTCAACAAAAATCAGCATGTCTAAAAAAGTGTAACCCACTATTGTGGGGTCACCCGTAAATCTACAAGGAAGTGGTCACCTAGTAGAGAACAAAAATATTGTGAAGCTTCATTGGCACGTTATTACAAAATTAAAGAAGGTATGCATCTTTAATTTAATCTCCTTAGAATCTATCTCTTTATTTGTCCTCTCTCTCTATGGTTATCTTTCTCTATTCTTATTTACCTCTCTCTTTTAGGACCATTAAAGACATCTTAAGACCCATTTAGATCTCTTAAGAGAACTATGAACCCTTAGGACCTCCATAACCCATTAGTGTACCATATGATGCCATGGGACCCAATCAATGTATCATAATGCCAATTAATGTACCCTAGCACCAGTTAGCACCCATCAATGTATCCTAGGACCTATTAATACATACAAGGACCCCTTAAGACCTCTTAAGACACTCAAGAACCCTTAAGACATCCTAGGACCCATTAATGTTATCATAATGCCCCTTAAGACATTCTAGGATAAATTAATGTAATGAATTATGTATCCACGGACTCATTCAAATTGACTAATGTATTTTAGGATCTCAATAGGACCCATTAATACATCTCATATGACCCATTAATACATATGATGACCCCTTAGGACCACCCAAGGCACGTAGAACTCTCTATTATTTGACATAAAGTCTCTCTCTCTCTCTCTCTATTTATGACCATGCTAGACAAATAATATTTTTCTATTTAAATTTTAGTATTTTTGATCTATTTAGATGACGCAGGCCAAGGCAAGGAGGATCCAATTAAAGACAATCCAACTTTGCAGCTTCATAATTACACAACAGAAAAAATCAACACAACAAGATGTTTCAACTCAATTTTTATTAACATGCCCAGCTGTAAGGCCTTCCGGATTAGGGCCAATTACAAATAGAAACAAGTTCTTCAAGATCCACACAGATCTAATACAAACTTAGCTAGTTCAACCCTAAAAACAATCAGCAACTAATGGAAACCCTAAGGTAGATCTAAACTTGAGTTTGCAAGCCTCCAAGAAATCTCCTTGTCTTCAAGTGTGCAAACCACTAGCTCTACAACTACAAACTATCAGATAACAATCTAATCTGCAAGATCATGCAAGAAATTTTCTACGACTTGGCCAACTCCAGCTTTTAGAACCTTAGATCTGATTCGCTAAGTCTTCCAAGTCATCTTCTCACACTGATCTCCCTAAACATCTACCCAAACACCCCTTTAAATACTAATCATCAGCCACAAGTTGGCTGGATGAAACTATTAACTCCCCCCAACAAATATTAAATTCAATACAAGTCAGCTTCAAAATAGCCTTAAAAACATTTAATTCAACATGTTGGCATGTAACAACAGCTACCAACAATAAATACACCAAGTCGGCCCAACAAATCACACAAAACTCCAGTCGGTAAACTAGAACTACCGAGCAATAGTGAAATAACTGAGCATGCCAGGCATCGTCGAGCACTAGTGTCGACCAAGCATTACAGGCATCACCGAGTAACAATTTCATTGAGCGCTAGAGATTACTGAGTTCCTACAATGACCAAGCTTCCTTCAATGATCGAGACCATTGATCAAGGCTGCAACCGAGTAACACCATCCAAACATACACCTCCCATGCAGATTCACCAAGTACCCTAGAATTCCCCTCCATTAGACACCCCAAGTTTGAAAAGATGTTCATATGTGAGACAAACATCTTCTAGGATTCAACACATAAACCCCGAACTGGTTCTTCACATATAAGTCCTCCACCTTTTCAGCTTGCATACTCTTCCAATTCAGCTTTCTCTATCTCTTCAAGTCTTTCCTTAACAACACACAGGTTTGTCCTCCATACTGATCATTCATTTTCTCTAGATCTACCAACTCAACTCGGCTACCAATACTCAGGCTTCTCCTACCAAGTGTTGTATCCAGCAAAGGCATCAGGGAAAACTTCCTGTCATCCTTCTCAATAGTGAACACATTTCTGACACAGTCATACATAGCTCTGCAATCATATTGCCAAGGTCTGCCGAGCAATATATCACAACTATTCATCTTCACAATATAACATAACACAAGATCCTTACACTCGCCAATCTGAACATCAATAAAGCATTATTCTCTTACTTCTAGAGCATGAACATCTTGTAACCAACCAATCCTATAAGGACAAGGATGCTTCATTCTATTCAACCCAAGTTTCTGAACCATGTCCTCAGCAACAAGGTTATTAGTACTACCACTATCAATAATAACATCACAGAGTTTACCTCCAGACTTGCATCGGGTCCTAAACAAGTTAATCCTCTGACAAGGTTCCTCTTTTGTACCGAGCAATGTTTGCCAAAGCAACAAGTTCTCATATTCAGGTTCATTCTCATTCACCACAGCAGTTCGTTGGTCAGCAAGCTTCTTCTGTGTACACTCAAAAGAATGGTGTCCTTCCTCTCCACAGTTATAGTAAGTACCCTTAAAGATAAATCTATCTGTCTTCTTCTTTGATTCCATAGGTTTCTATTCATCTTCTGTATTAGTTAGTTTATCTTTCACCGAGTGATCAACCTTTTCTTTCCCTCAGGGATTACTATGTTGTTTCCTCTTCAACTTATCTCCTAGCTTCAGAGCATACTGATAAGCATCTTCAATAGAGTCAATGTTCAGCATACCAAGCTCATCCTGAATATTGAATCTCGGACCATTCACATACCGAGCTACCTTTTCCTTACCAAGCTCTCAGTGTCTAGATCGAATAGTAAGTTTGTAGAACTCCTCGGTATAATCTTCAATAGACAAATCCTTCTGTTTTAGATTTTGCAACTTCTTAAACAAGTCAAGCTCATAGTGGGAAGGTATGAAATTAGCTTTCAATTTTTTCACCATCAACCTCCACCGATTGATCTTCATTTCACCTTCATCTTCTCACTACTACATTTGAGGTCAAATTCTGATGGCCATTTGTCAGATTTGCAATGCTAATTTGTTGGCATTTCGACAGATGAGTCCGTGAGCATTTTTGCGTAGGAAATTGCGACAGAAGACCTATCCGTCGGTTTACTGACATCATCTCATGTCGAAAACTTGCACATGACAATAGTTTTGTTATGGAATTTTTTGTGGTTCATCCATCAGAATTCTGACACAACGACCTATCAGAATATACAATCTTTTTTGGAATTAACTATCACAAACATATCCTTTTCGACATTATAACTGTTGGAATAGCGATAGTTTCCACCTAATTCTGATAGATACACCTCTTAGAGATATGGCATTAATGTCAAAAATTTTGTCAAAAATTGACTATTTGTGATACTTAAATTGTCGAAAGAGCGACAGTCCTTTAGCATTTCTCTGACAGGTTCCCTGTCGAACGTATAGCATTATTGTCAGAACTATTGTCGTAAATTAGTTTTCTCTGACATTTTATCTATCGAATGTGTAGCACTTATGTCAGAATTAATTATTAATTATTGAAAAACTGACGGATATGCACATTAAAGATAAAATAGCTCAAGAGACCATCATAGGTTCTCTCTTTCTTCAGTCTATATTATTGACAGAATGTTTTACCTTTCATTATCTCATGAAATCTGGGGATTTGAAAGAATTTAATAGAATATTTTCATGACAACGTATATTATTTAAGTTGACATTGCATGAATTTATCTATTTCGTGCACTTGTAGACTATGAGGATGGCGATAAACAAGCATGGCCATCCATGGCCATGCTTCTTTATTGCCGTCCTCATAGTCTACAAGTGCATGAAGTAGATAAATTCGTGCAATGTCAACTTAAATAATATGCGTTGCCATGAAAATATTCTATTAAATTCTTTCAAATCCCCAGATTTCATGAGCTAATGAAAGGTAAAACATTCTGTCAATAATATAGACCAAAGAAAGAGAGAACCTATGATGGTCTCTTGAGTTGTTTTATCTTTCGTCCTAGCTACTGTCCTAGCTACTTGTCAATCGTCGAGAATAATCACTGCCTTGCATTTATGTACACTGCACAAATTGATCCCAGTCTTGCAAAAACATTTTACACTCATACATCTCACCAATACCAGAGGCCTAAAGTAATTGTATACGATTACTAGCACATTTCGTGCATGGATGAGAAACAGTATCCAAAGTTTCTAGATAACCATTTTTGAGAAGAGGAATGAGTGCAGGCCAAAGAAGGGATAATTCCACAACAGAAAGGAAGACATCTTTTCAGCCTGGGTCTGGATCCTACCCCAATTGTCGAAGGATCTAGGGCTAGTCTAGAAAGATGTCTTCCCATTCTGTCTGCAACATTGTGTCCATCCATGATCTTAGGAATATCATCATCTTTCTACTCTCCATTTGCCAAAATATATCGCTTCTTCAAGCTTGCAGAGTAATCTTATTAATAAAAGAACTCTTGCCAACATTAGGGTACCCACAAATCAAAATAGTTGATATTATTGGTGCTTGTGCTCAAGGATATCGATTCACTGTTTTGAAACAGCCAAATCATTTTTATTTCATTTGTAGACAAAAGGAGTGGGAGAAAATGAGTGGGTGAAAGTTGATCGAGCGTGAGAGAAGGCATTGCATTTTATTTGATCATGAATGCTCTCTGAAATGACCAATCATGTTTTCTATTTGATTTTTTTGGTGTTTTTTTTTCCCATATTCAGTAGATAAAAATCATGGCGGCAACCACTTAGCCATCTTTTTGATGTTCTGAGTATTTTACAAAGATATAGGTATGTGGATTTATCATTCAGTTGCTTGCAGTTATTGGTCAAATGCAAATATTTTGTCAAGTTGAAAGGGAAAGATATCAATTTGGTGTTTTCAGTTTATGTTAAAAGTTGATTTGGTAAAATCCTCAAAAAACACACTACATGTTCTAAAATGTAAAGAAGTTGAATGTTAAATGTAAGATATATATCTCATCCATAGTAATCAAAAGAAAGGACATGAAACTTATAAGGAGATTTACTAATCCAAAAATATAAGCGAATAGGAAACATGATTGGTACCTTATGAATTGGTTTTTGAGGTGCACAATGTTCATCAATCTCCTGAGAACAAGACCCCTCATGAAAAATGCATTTAACGAATTAAACAAATCTACAAAACTGAACCAATGGCATGTTTAGAACAAAGAAATAGATTGATAATAATATGTCGAAAATTCTATTATGTTTAATACATGCAAAAGGACCAATCCATACAATTCTTAAACATACTTTATCTGATATGATAATAACATGATAATTAAACTGATAAAGGTGTTATCTACATTTAATCTTCCAATTACTAATTACACAAAAAACAAATTACAAAACTAAACCAATGGCATGCTCTTCGTGTGGTACAAGGAAGATTTGGCTATGAAAAAAAAAAGTGAAATAGCCTCATCATTTTTATTTCGATTGGATAGAGAAGCGAAATCTAAGTGCGAGAGAAGGTATGTGATTTCTTCATCTTTCAAGCATCTGGCATCATATTCGAATACAAATTTCAAATGCATTGCACTTTATTTGATCACGAATGCTCTCTGAAATGACCACATTCTACTGGTGTCATGCCCTAGCCCGTGCTTTATCTCCATTATTTGATATTATTGGTGCTTGTGTTAAAGGATATCGATTCACTATTTTCAAATGTTTGGATCATTTAGACAGTTACATTTCCTGACTATTCCTCTAGTACACAATCAAGAAATGTAACTGTCTAATGATTATATGTAATGTTGAATGGATTAAATGCTTTATTCTTGGTAGAAGTGAATGGAAGGAATAGTGTGTATTAAATATAATCCAGTCACTTATTGAATGCTTTGGAGACTACTAGTTTGACTATCCATGCGCTACCAGTGACTGAGATTCATTAAAGGATACAAAACCCTTCATTTTGGGGTTATTGTGTGTGGATTCAAATGTAGGTTTGATTTGGTTAATCTTTAGAAGAGATCAATAAAGTATTTAAAGACAATCTTACATGTTTGGAGAGGTTTGAGAGGCACTTATCATGACTATACCCTCACAAACATCGGCATAGACTGGTTTTACTAAGTTTCCTTTCTCTATTTTGAAGTTTCCTTTCTCTACCGCAGGGGTACAGTCAGAGGGTTCATTGACAAAATGATCATTCGAATGGTTGCTATGAAAATGAATGATTTGATATATCATATTGCTCATTTTACTTGAAGTTTGGAATAGCTTGTGCAAGGGTGAAAGTAGTTTTGATCATTTTGGTCATGACTGTTCCTCTACACAGTCAGGAAATGTAACTGTCTAATGATTATATGTAATGTTGAATGGATTAAATGCTTTATTCTTGGTAGAAGTGAATGGAAGGAATAGTGTTGGTGTTAGGTTTCATTTATTATTGAATTCAATGGTTTCCAAGATGTGTTGAGGAGTTTGCTCCTTGTTTAATGTTAACTGTTCCTGCACAATCCACTCATACAATAGTGAAATACTATGTGGAAGGGATGGTTGATAGTGTTCCTTGAGGGAAGGGGGATTGTGAAAGACTTTTTATCATTGTATTGTGTATTTATAATATGTTTGGTTGCAGGGCAGACCAGGAGATTGAAGGATCACTCACTGATTGCATGATAACCCGATTTTGAAGGGTCACTGGTTGAGGGGACAGTCAAGGTCCCGATGATTGGGCCATTGGAGGACCCTATTTATTTGTATTAATTTCTATTCAACTTAGATGCATGGATTTCTTGTGAACTATCAGCTGTTATGTATCCTGCAATTGCATTAATAAATTTGCATATACTTCTCTACGGTTGTAAGCCACTTAGAGATCAAAATAGAGAAACTAAATCAAAATCATTCTTTGTCCTATTTACTTTTAACAAAGTCTCAACTATCAATGATACAATATACATTTGATGCCCTAAGCTATCAAATATACAAATGGCACCTACCTAGAAGCTCACCAGGAGAATGAAGGATCACTCATTGATTACATGATAACCTAGTTTTGAAGGGTCACTGGTTGAGGGGACAGTCAAGGTTTGGATGATTGGGCCATTGGAGGACCCTAGTTCTTTGTATTAATTGCTATTCAAATTGGATGCATGGATTTATTGTGAATTATCGACTGCTATATATCCTACAACTACATCTGTAAATCTGCATATACTTCTCTAGGGTTGTAAGCCACTTAGGGATCAAAATAGAGAAACTAAATAAAAATCGTTCTTTGTCCTATTTCCTTTTAACAAAGTATCAACTATCAATGATACAATACATTTGATGCCCTAAGCTATCAATACAAATGGTGCCTAGCTAGAAGCTCACGGGCTGTCCATTTGATAACCACAGTCAACATTTCAAAAAAATGGATATCCTTGAGCACAAGCACCAATAACATCAAATAATGGAATTAAAGCATGGGCTAGGGCACAACACTAGTAGAATGCGGTCATTTCAGTGACAACAATTTACAATGCGGTCCTTTGGCATGTATTAAACATAATAGAATTTTCAGCATATTATTATCATTCTATTTCTTTGTTGTAAACATGCCATTGGTTCAGTTTTGTAACTTCACTGTTGTATGAGTGGATTGTGCAGGAATAGTTAACATTAAACAAGGAGAAAACTCCTCAACACATTTTGGAAACCATTGAATTCAATAATAAATGAAACCTAACACCAACACTATTCCTTCCATTGTTGCAGGATACATAGCAGTTGATAATTCACAAGAAATCCATGCATCAAATTTTTATAAGGATATCCTACTAATCAATAGGAATTTTCTTGAGATGACCAATGAGTATGCATTTTGATGGTAGTGTGCTAGTTCAAAAGGATAATATAAATCTGAAATAATTTTTTCTAATTTTCTCAAACTATAAATGTGGTTAAAGGGAAAATATTATGTGGAAAACCCACAAACCAAGCTAGCAAATGATTGTACATCAAATTATTCCTATATTCATTCAAGTATTGCTATGCTTTAGCTACCTGACCTTTGAGCTTCATCTAGAGGAATGTGTAGCTTTAAGATAGAGTTACTTCTTGGGCCTTACAATAGGGTGGAATATGATCAAGATTTGTTTAGGCTGTATCTTTGTTAGTCCCATTGTTAGGTTCTTATAGTTCATGGTTTGAATCTATTATGGTTGTGTAAGGGATTTGTAGATGCTTTTTCTAACATAATTATTGGACACCATGATTGGAACAAATGGTTGTTGGCTATTGTACACATGAATCATATTTGTCAATGGTTCTTTGTGTTCAAGAATTCGTTGATCAATCTTTGAGATTTATTGTCCTAGCTTTAAAAGAGTGATAAAAGATATAGTGAGTGCTATCTTTTCCAAGTGTTTTGTGAGTGCCATTATCTTCTAGGAGTAATTGTTGGAACCAAATTATGTTCTTTGCCTCTAGTAAATATTGCAGACACAACCATCTTCTTGGTGAAGGGTTTCTTCCATCCCCATGAGGCACTATTGCATGGTTTCCATTCCCTTGTAGTATAATGAACCTAATTTAATACAAGTGTGCACTATTTTGGGTTCCATAATTTATGGCCCCTACACTGTGGTTGTTAGCCTAATTAAGACATGCCTACCTTTGCATATAATAAGAGGCCAACATGAAACAAACATCAAGAGGTTAGGGGGTTGTTCCCTATCCATAATTTATTATTTAAGTGCTAAGTGATGATGGGTATATCGTGTAATTCATACCCAGTGTGTCTCTTTCTTTGTCTCCACATTTCACATTAGGAGTATATGTTATAAAATACTAATGAAATCAACTATAGGTCAAATCTAATCAAAATTGCAATATAAAGATTAAAATAGATCTTGAAGAAATATGGGAACCATTTTTGACAGATATTGTACAAACAAAGAAAATACTCCAAAGAGGAAATGCTTCAATGTGGAATAATTGAAGGACAATATTTTACTTTTATATGCACATCTGCAATGTTTTTGATATATTTCTGAGATAACAAAACCATAGAAAGAATAGCATATAGAAGAAAGTAAAGAATAATGATCATACTTTGAGATATTGTAGAAAATTAAAGGAAAGAATGCTTGGTGGGGTTATCATGCAATCACTGAGTGATCCTTCATTCCCCTCTTCCAATGACCCTTCAAAACCAGGTTATCATGCAATCGGTGAGTGATCCTTCATTCTCCCGGTCTGCCCTGCAACCAAACATATTGGAAATACACAATACAATGATAACAAGTCTTTCACAATCCCCCTTCCCTAAAGGAACACTATCAACCATCCCTTCCACATAGCATTTCACTGTTGTATGAGTGGATTATGTAGGAACAGTTAACATTAAACAAGGAGCAAACTCCTCAACACATCTTTGTTGTAAACATGCCATTGGTTCAGTTTTGTAAATTTGTTTTTTGTGTTAAATGCATTTAAATGGAAAATTAAGCATAGTAATAATATGCTTAGTCTATTAGTAATTGTAGATTAAATGCCCATAAAACCTTTATCAGTTTAGCATGTTAATATAAGATACTAAAGAAGACCTGCTATTTGTCAGAGAAATCTTCACTGTACCCAACAATGAAGAAAATGAAGATTGACCTCCTGCCCCACAAAAAAGAACATTGTAATAAGAATAAGATAGTGCCAAGAAACATTTTCACAAATATGAAACATGAGGAAAAGTAATAACATTAACAATGCCAAGATTCACAACATTAAATTTCACCCGCAGATGAGTTTCTACAGTGGGTTTCCTAGCATCAAAAATATGTTGAGTTGCATTTGAGCTGTAACTAAGAGTATCATGTAGAACAGACCCTAAACTTTGAAAGCGTTCTCCAGCTTGGCAATTCAAAATTCAATATAGGCAAGCATCAGTAAGTGAAATAAATTATAGACATCAACATCAACATCAACATCATCATAATAATTAGACATAAATTATAGACATCAACAAAAACATAATCATAATCATTTGGAGGGTATTCATTTTGGTCCTTGGATAGTACTATGTTTCTTGAAAGTTCTTGTGATGCTTCTAAACTTTAAAGACATATTTTTATGGCTTAATGATAATATAGATTAGTGTTTTGTTTTCTAATGGAATGTTGTTGATCATTCATGTTCTTGAAGAAACTTTTGATTATTTTGATTCTTGAGTCTTGACGTTGTTTCTCAATGTGATATAGACTGACCACAAGATGGTTCAGTTGATCCTCTCTTTCTATTTAATCATTTGTCTTCTTCATGGTGTAAGTGTCAATATGTTATAATCCAACCAGCATGTCATACCCCCACTTCTAACAAACCTCACAGCATGCAAATCATAGCCAAAGACTTGGGTGATCAGCATACACAAACAATGATTACCCTTTGGAAACAATGATCATTAATATTCATTAATGGCAAGCGGTGATTCCTTGGTAATAAAGGCATTGCCAGCATTCATCATCTTAACCAAGTCATGGGTGGTGATCCTTGAAATAGCACAATTAATAAAAGGAAATAACAACATAAGTCATGGGTGGTGATCCTTGAATTTGGAGCGAGGAAGAATAAAAATTGGAAAACAAAATATGGAATAATCAGGTTGGAATTGGAGAAGAATTAAGAAATAAACTTGAATTAGAAAAAAGCCAAGTTATCTAGTTCTTTGTTTGAGGCTAGGTTCCGATTCTACTTTTGTTCTCCTTTGGGTTTGACTTGGATTCCTTTGGTAAGAACTTGGGTGCCTGGGCCAATCCCGGGTGCACCTGAAGTATTATAAATATGATACATGAGGTATTTTATTCATAATTTTATAGGCTAACTCATTATTATGGTAACATGGGTATGACCACACTCCATGCCTTATAATAATACCTGACATGGACTGTGGTTCAAATGAAGTTGAACCAAATGTTGACTGTGATGGCTATGATCACGATGAAGATAAATATGAATATTAAATCTAAAATATGACTTGTAATTTGAATTTTCATTGTGAATGAGGAAACTATAGATTCAAGTTGACTCATTCTATGTTGTAGTATATTTGTTCCCTAGATCTACCATATTATATATGTGTAGCCTGTAAGGGACATCTTCTGCTCATCCATGTATCATAGCTCGGTGAGAGTTCTTAGGAGAAAGACAAGATGTCAGTGGGAGATGGAGAAACCAATATCAGAACACCACTTGAAGCCTTGCAATGTTGAGAGTGGGATAAAAGCTACACTTGAGACCCTATATAAGGAACAAACTTATTAAGCTTCACTTTGTTTCAAGAATAGTTTTATATTTTGTACTAAACAGGGCCAACCACGTGAAGATGGAAGCTCATTTGGCCCCACTCCCCCCCCCCCCCCCCCACAACATCACTCTAAATTCCCTGTTAACATCTAACATTCATTCATTATTTCGTCCATTAATAAAATTCATCTAACATCTAAAGTTCATCTAACAATCATCTAAAGTTCATCTAATAAAATTCATCTAACATTCTAAAGTTCATCTAACATCTAACATTCATTCACACATTAATAAAATGTGACATTCATTAATTATCACACGATAACATTCATTAACACATTATAAAATTTCTGAACATTCACTACCACATAATTAAATTCATTGGCATATAAAAATTAGTCATTATCAATTAAAGTGCATAGATGACAATCATTTCTTTTTTTTCTTTTGATTTCTAGTTTTTAAGATGTAATTGTTAAGATGAGTATCGATATCATCATCATGATCATCTACCCTCTCATTAGATCTCAATGCACGCCTAGTTCTCTGTTGATGCAAAGAGGGGTCATCTGCAATAACATATAAAAGGGTTAAATTAAAAACATTTTATTATAATTAAAAACATTTTAAACATTTTAAAGTATTTCAGTACTTTACAGGCCATAATCATATAGCTCTTTACCTGATCTAGTCACATCATCAACATCAAGGTCAATTTGTTTGGCCTCGGCCTCAACCTCAACATGCTCATTAACAATAGCCTCTACACTCTCTACAATTGCAATACAAATTGTTACATTAATCCAAACACCAATTGCAATTAAATTTGTATTACTACACCAATCAATTTAAGATGTTTACTTGTATTACTGTGACGCACATCCTCATTGTCATCAACACCCACAGGTTGTGTACGGAAAGAATCGGCAGGCTGCATTTCAATTTCATACGCATTCATGTTATCATTCTTTTCTTACTTAAAACAAATTTACTCACTTTATGTTGGAACTTAACATCAAATAAACTAATTGGTAAATAATTAAATTTGAAATATCATCTATTTAGCTTACTTACCCCGACGGATCCATTAATAGAACCTTGTGCACTTCTTATTCTTTTTGCCATGACTTTATAGCCTTGTTGGAATCCAATTCTCTTGTCCTCTTCTGTGAGACTTATATTGAACTCCGCGCCTTACATTTTTGCTTGGTATCGTCAAATTTTATTTTATTGTTTCATCAAAACAAAAAAAGATTTCAAATTATAAATAAATATTTAAAGATCAAAGAATTGTTTTCAGTGTTAAAAGCCATGTAAAGATTGTATTTTTCCAACACTTACAACTCATGCAGCAAGTTTCGAATAACCACCAAAGCCTAGCTTGTGTTGCCCGTGCTTTTGCAATCTTGCCTTTGTTGCCTTTGATGTGTCAGGCAATCTATGAAGAGATTGAAATATGTTAGTTCATATAAATATGAAGAGTATTTAGTACACAATTACATTCTTAACAGTATCACATACCTTCTTTTGTTCTCTGGTGGTGTATTTCCTTTTTTTACTTCAGTTTTCTCATTCACATCCAGAATAATAGATTTCCACTCTAAATCAAGAATGCAAGGGGGGCGCTGGTAATGTGGATTTTTGGTTAATGTACATCTGTACTGGTCCCTAATATACCTCAAACATATCCCGACTCTTTGAAGGAGCTTACCCTTCTCAAATGCACGAGGTCCAAACAAGTTTGTCATACTCTCTACGAGATCATCCTTTAACTTTTGATTTTGGGTTTTCCACCTTTTAAGAAAGAAAATAGTGTTAGATTAAAAAATGGATGTAATGATAATTATCCTAGCAATGATATGAAATCAAAATAGTAGATTGGGGTTTTAGTTCGGATATGATGTTTCATCCTATACAGATGGTGGGCCCGAATATCCATAAACACTCATCATTAAGTTTACTATAAAAAACATCATTCCCTACAAAATAATCATGGGATCATTAGTCGAAGGATATAATAGTATAAAATTAGAACACAATAGATGTAAGCTTCTCATATTGAATGCAAGGTGTAATTAACATACGATTGTATAGTAAAAGAAAAGTCCCATCTTTAAATAACCTAGAAGTTTTGCTATTTTCAAGGGAAGTCCTTCTTCTTCGGACACAAGGAATATGGAATCCTTCACTGTTCCCATACTAGCAATACTAGTACATCCAGGAAAATCACCATCAAGTGTTGCATCCCCTATTGCATAAATTGAATCCATTACGAAATGGCCCTAAGAAAGAACACTTCAAGGGAAATAAACATATATATAATGATAGAGAAAATAAAATACTTGTACGAGTAGGTGGTGCCATGGCATCTGTGGCCATGCTCTGTGTTGTCGACATTGCAGGACATGATACATCTGAGCCTGCCATCGTATGAGGCGGTAATAGTAAATGATCATTGACATGTGCTAAAGAATAAGATTGTTAGAGCATAATAAAACTAGTGATTAGCATGGACAATATTGTTAGAGAGTAAAAAAAATATAGTCCAACATGCGATCTACCTAAACTAGTTGTAGTACCCTCATCATGGCCGCAAGGATCAAAATTACGCAAAAAAAGTTGTAAAAGCAACACATCCACTTATTTTTTAATGACATAAAAGACTACTATAACATAAAAATTATTATTGAACTTTTGTTATAATTAAAAATTACATTAATACTTGGTAATTTTGAGATAGGTGCATCAATTTAGTTGCCCTCTTTTGTGACTCAAGAGTCGAAGGAAATATAGATGCCAATTCAGCCAATCTATTTCCAATTTTGTGGAGGCATTTTTTAATTGCAGAGGCCGGCTCATCACAAGCACCGAAATCAACAACTAGGTCCTTGTCAAAGGACTCCTCTTCAGGGACTGTGGGTTCCTTTCCCTTTCTCTGCTGACCACCTATCTGTGACAACAATATTACTAACACTATTAGAATTAATCTGAAACAATGATGAAAAGAATATAATAAAAAACTTTATTTAACATTTTGCTTCTATCTAATTTGTAGTTCAATAACAAAGAGGTTTACCTACTGGGAAGAAGTGCATGCACGATCATCATTGTCCCCACTACATGGTTGCTCCATATTGTGGTCTTGTGTTATTATTTAAAGTTAACCAATGATTAGAAAGGACTACATTAATAAATTTCATTAGAAGATGATGATGGAGATGAGGTGGATGGTGAGGAGACTCTCTAAATGTGGTTGGCAAAAAAACTCAATTATTTAATGGTACATAGTATGTACCTACACCCTAATGATAGTGACATCATTTGTATCTATGCGATTCAAATTGTAATCAATAAGTAACTCTTCCCCTACACTTATTTATTTTATCGCACATACAAATACATGATTTCCCTCACGCGCCTCAAATATGCAATTAGGTTGCTTAATAGTTAACAGAGGTCGCGTGCTATTTATAAAACCTATAATATTCCCAGATGCTTTTGGCCTTCCGTCAATGTATATGGCCACTCTTTTACTTTTCTCATTGTCTTTTTGTTGAATATAATTTTCTGAGAGTGCATACCTACGCATACTTTTTTTATATTGAACAATTCGCATCCAACTTTTATAATTGTAACAAGGTCCAACATACTCCATCAATTCAACAACTTTGTTGTAAGAGACCTTTATGCCATCCATGGAAAATAAGCTGAAACCATGTATTGACGATGGTGCAATACGATATATCTTGCCTTTAACACTAAAATCGGTGTTTATTGGAGGAAGTTCCTTGGGGACCCATTGTTTCTATAGATTTTGGTACCTAGAGGGCACCTCAATGTCACCTTTGCTCTCATCATCATAAGAACATGACCCCCCTCGAGCAAGGAAAAATTTCATGCGTCTATTGAATTTCCTTCTAGTCTTTTTACCTCTAGTTGATCTTCCTAATTCAAACATACTAAATGACTCACTTTCTTCGCTCGAGGAAGACACATATGAAAAATACCTATTTTCTACTACCTGCACTCCATCAAATGAGAGACATAGCAAGTAATGCGAGATATTTTTCAAAATGTGAAATACATTAATATCTATAGGGTGTATTGACTTATACCTATTGATCCATGAGACTGTGTGGGATGCTCGTGAAAGGAGTCCGGGTACATATTGTGAGTTTCAAACTCATGATACATATTGTGAGTTTGAAGAGAGTTCGTGCCATGTGTGATAGAACCTACTTTATCTAATATGGTGCATTGTTAAACAAATTAAGGGTAGAGTAGTTATTACTTAGTTTTTTGTGGGGGACAATGAAGATATGTCTGACAAATAGTAGGTCTTCTTTAGTATTTCATGAATTTTTACCACATATACTGTTTCAAGCCTTTGCGTCTTGGAGAAGAAGAATGGTGTAAGTTGAATAGATCAGAGTGAATGGGGTGTTGAAACATGGTGAATAGACCATGATGAGATGATACTTGATGTCATGACTAAGTTTCCCTCACAAACATCGGCATAGACTAGTTTTACTAAGTTTCCTTTCTCTATTTTGAGGTTTCCTTTCTCTTCCACAGGCATATAGTCAGAGGGTTCATTGACAAAATGATCCTTCAAATGGTTACTATGAATATGAATGATTTGATATAGCATATTGCTCATTTTACTTGAAGTTTGGAATAGCTTGTGTAAGGGTGAAAGTAGTTTTGATCATTTTGGTCATGACTGTTCCTCTACACAGTCAAGAAATGTAACTGTCTAATGATTATATGTAATGTTGAATGGATTAAATGCTTTATTCTTGGTAGAAGTGAATGGAAGGAATAGTTTTGGTGTTAGGTTTCATTTATTATTGAATTCAATGGTTTCCAAGATGTGTTGAGGAGTTTGCTCCTTGTTTAATGTTAACTGTTCCTACACAATCCACTCATACAATAGTGAAATGCTATGTGGAAGGGATGGTTGATAGTGTTCCTTGAGGGAAGGGGGATTGTGAAAGACTTTTTATCATTGTATTGTGTATTTCCAATATGTTTGGATGCAGGGTAGAACGGGAGAATGAAGGATCACTCACTGATTGCATGATAACCCAGTTTTGAAGGGTCACTGGAAGAGGGGAATGAAGGATCACTGAGTGATTGCATGATAACCCCACCAGACATTCTTTCCTTTAATTTTCTACAATATCTCAAAGTATGATCATTATTCTTTACTTTCTTCTATATGCTATTCTTTCTATGGTTTTGTTATCTTAGAAGTATATCAAAAACATTGCAGATGTGCATATAAAAGTAAAATATTGTCCTTCAATTGTTCCACATTGAAGCATTTCCTCTTTGGAGTATTCTCTTTGTTTGTACAATATCTATAAAAAATGGTTCCCATATTTCTTCAAGATCTATTTTAATCTTTATATTGCAATTTTGATTAGATTTGACCTATAGTTGATTTCATTAGTATTTTATAACATATACTCCTAATGTGAAATGTGGAGAGAAAGAAAGAGACACACTAGGTATGATGTGATATTCCCTATCTATATTAAGAATTTGATAAATAAATTAATAATAATAAATTTAAAAATAATCAAAAGTATATTAAATAAATATATTTATCACATTAATCAATGTTATTAACAAATAGATAATTGTATAATAATATATATATTGAACATTGAAATAAATAATTATCAATCAATGAATATATAATGAATAACTATCAAAATTAATAATTAAAATAAATATTAATCAGTCGTATATCAGCAATATATTAATAATGCATAGATAATTATTAATTAAACAAAATTAATAATTATTCTAAATTAATATTAGAGTGGGATGGAAAGATAAAGAACAATGATATTGTTGAAGTCAAACAAAGTCAGCAAGGACAAGTTGGCAGAAAAGATGCCACATAAGTGCAATGACAAATACGATTTCATAAAGTGGTGCAGACTTTAGACTAATAACAGTGATTAGTATTGATAAAGGAATGATATATGATTTACGAAGAGACATGAGTTGTGTCTTTTACATGACTACTCATCCTAAGCATAAGATATAAGAAAGCACTCTCCATCATTAATTCAGGCATCGAAGAAGAGAGAATATAAAATATATTTGTTACCCTATGTAGGGAAGAGAACATTATAGAGGAAAATACTGACAGATTAATAAATCTGTATTCAACATCTGGCAACAAGTCAGACAACCAGAACACATAGGATTTAACTTTATGTATACATATTATAAAATCTCACAACTAATGGGGGAGATATAAGGGAATGAATATTAGACACACACACACACACACACACACACACACACACACACACACACACACACACACATATATATATATATATATTCTCATAATGACAATCAATATATATATATCATTATTGATAATCAAGATTATTTATATATATAGCGCTCATAAATGAGTAAACATCTACATTGATAATATATATATTAATTAAAATAAAATAAGAACAGATATATAGAACCTATTACTATTTAGCTAAGAAGGAAGACTAAAGTGTTACCAAGGAGGGGCTTGTCTAAATCCAAGCAATGGCTATCTGTCCCAAAATAAGGTGGGGGTCAGTGTCCCAATAGTTTGGGCTTGGACCTATAAACTTTGAGGGAGCCCATTGTAGTTGGTCTCTAGGCACCTTGGATAATGTTTATGCTTCCCTTCATGGAGTTAAAATAGTAATAAGGTTGGATATGAGTGTTAAAGATAACTAAATCTAATGAGATAAAATGACTAATCCTATCATGGACATAACAATCCAAAACCTAATTGATAAATTTAGGATAAATTAAGGTCCCGATAGGGGACATTACATATGAATTACACAATATACCCATCATCACTTAGCACTTAAAAAATAAATTATGGACAGGGAACAACCCCCTAACCTCTGGATGTTTGTTTCATGTTGGCCTCTTATTATATGTAAAGGTAGGCCTATCTTAATTAGGCTAACAACCACAATGTAGGGGCCATAAATTATGGAACCCAAAATAGTGCACACTTGTATTAAATTAGGTTTAGTAAACTACAAGGGAATGGAAACCATACAATAGTGCCTCATGAGGATGGAAGAAACCCTTCACCAAGAAGATGGTTGTGTCTGCAATATTTACTAGAGGCAAAGAACATAATTTGGTTCTAGCAATTACTCCTAGAAGATAATGGCACCCACAAAACACTTGGAAAAGATAGCACTCACTATATCTTTTATCACTCTTGTAAAGCTGGGACAATAAATCTCAAAGATTGATCAATGAATTCTTGAACACAAAGAACCATTAACAGATATGATTCATGTGTACAATAGCCAACAACCAGTTGTTCCAATCATGGTGTCCAATAATTATGTTAGAAAAAGCATCTACAAATCCCTTACACAACCATAATAGATTCAAACCATGAACTATAAGAACCTAACAATGGGACTAACAAAGATACAACCTAAACAAATCTTGATCATATTCCACCCTATTGTAAGGCTCAAGAAGTAACTCTATCTTAAAGCTACACATTCCTCTAGATGAAGCTCAAAGGTCAGGTAGCTGAAGCATAGCAATACTTGAATGAATATAGGAATAATTTGATGTACAATCATTTGCTAGCTTGGTTTGTGGGTTTTCCACATAATATTTTCCCTTTAACCACATTTATAGTTTGAGAAAATCAGAAAAAATTGTTCCAGATTTATATTATCCTTTTGAACTAGCACACTGCCATCAAAATGCATAATCATTGGTCATCTCAAGAAAATTCCTATTGATTAGTAGGATATCCTTATAAAAATTTGATGCATGGATTTCTTGTGAATTATCGACTGCTATGTATCTTGCAACTATGGAAGGAATAGTGTTGGTGTTAGGTATCATTTATTATTGAATTCAATGGTTTCCAAGATGTGTTGAGGAGTTTTCTCCTTGTTTAATGTTAACTGTTCCTACACAATCCACTCATAAAATAGTGAAATGCTATGTGGAAGGGATGGTTGATAGTGTTCCTTGAGGGAAGGGGGATTGTGAAAGACTTGTTATCATTGTATTGTGTATTTCCAATATGTTTGGATGCAGGGCAGACTAGGAGAATGAAGGATCACTCACTAATTGCATGATAACCCGATTTTGAAGGGTCATTGGTTGAGGGGACAGTCAAGGTCTGGATGATTGTGCCATTGGAGGACCCTATTTCTTTGTATTAATTGCTATTCAAATTGGATGCATGGATTTCTTGTAAATTATTGGCTACTATGTATCCTGTGACTTCATCCGTAAATCTCCATATACTTCTCTAGGGTTGTAAGCCACTTAGGGATCAAAATACAGAGACTAAATCAAAATCATTCTTTGTCCTGTTTCCTTTTAACAAAGTCTCAACTATCAATGATACAATATACATTTGATGCCTTAAGCTATCAAATATACAAATGGCACCTACCTAGAAGCTCACCAGGAGAATGAAGGATCACTCACTAATTGCATGATAACCCAATTTTGAAGGGTCACTGGTTGAGGGGACAGTCAAGGTCTGGATGATTGGGCCATTGGAGGACCCTAGTTCTTTGTATTAATTGCTATTGAAATTGGATGCATGGATTTATTGTGAATTATCGGTTGCTATGTATCCTGCAACTACATTCATAAATCTGCATATACTTCTCTAGGGTTGTAAGCCACTTAGGGATCAAAATAGAGAAACTAAATAAAAATCTTTCTTTGTCCTATTTCCTTTTAACAAAGTATCAACTATCAATGATACAATACATTTGATGCCCTAAGCTAGCAATACAAATGGTGCCTAGCTAGAAGCTCACGGGCTGTCCATTTGATAACCATAGTCAACATTTCAAAAAAATGGATATCCTTGAGCACAAGCACCAATAACATCAAATAGTGGAGTTAAAGCATGGGCTAGGGCATGACACCAGTAGAATGCGGTCATTTCAGTGACAGAAATTTTCAATGGCGTCATTAAACATATATGCCAATAATATCAACAAACATGAATCCAAACATTTGAATACAATGAATCAATATCCTTGAGCACAAGCACCGATAACATCAAATAATAGAGATAAAGCACTAGCTATGGCACGACACTAGTAGAATGCGATCATTTCAGAGAGCATTCATGATCAAATAAAATGAAATGCATTTGAATATGATGCCAGAGGCTCAAAAGATGAAGAAATCACATACCTTCTCCCGTGCTCAGCTTTCACTCCTTTTCTCCCGCTCCCTCTATCCAATCGAAATAAAAATGATGAGGCCGTTTCACTTTTTTTTTTAATCTATACCCTGAATCTTTCAAAATTCTGATGGTCAATTAAACACCCATTGGAATACCGACATCATCGGGGCCTATTACAAAATAAAAACACCAAATTTGTAATAAAAAGTTACCCATCGGAAACTTTTGTCGAAATTTGGCCCCAAATGTAGTAGTGTCTCTATCTCTCTATAGTTCTTTCCACCAAAGAGAAACATGTCCTTTCAACTTAGTTTGTGCTAATATCACCCGAAGAGGATCTTCAATTTCTTGTAGCTCAAAGAAATCTTAAAGTTCACCAATCCAATCAATCAAGTTCTCAGGCTTCAAAGTACTAGAGAAAGTAGAAACTTCCATTCAGTAACTACTACTTAACCGAGCTCTAGATATAGGCAACCAAGCAGTTTTGTCTTCACTAGATCTATCCCTCCAATCATCACCACTAGATCTAATAGGTTCAAAGTCTTTAGGAGCTTCCTCATAACCATCTTCAGTACCAACATTCTGAGGTACACCAACAACAACTCTCATGATCTCGGCAACCATGTCATTCTTCATCAAGTCCATCTTAGATCTGAAATCTAATTTCACCTTCTATGTAATCCTAGACTCAACAGTATCACAAAGGTTTGCAAGTACTCTAGAGTCCAATCTTCTCGGAGGCATCCTTAAAGATAAGAGAAACCCTCTGCAACAAACCCTACACTGACCACCTTGTGGCAATCTCCAAGTTGTATGCAAGTCAGATCTCAACCTGCCACCTTGAAAAAACAACTAGGGCAAGATCCACAAGTTCAGTGCCATGGATCTGCAATCTAGATCATACAATCTCTTCACCAACAAGATCAACTTCACAAGATCAACCTTGCTAGGTCAACCTTCACTCCATAAGATCAACTCAGCTCTGATACCATTTGATGCATGCCAAGGTAGGGAGGATCCAATTAAGGACAATCTGGCCTTGTAGCTTCAGAATTACACATCAAAAAAACTCAACACAACAATATGTTTCATCTCAATTTTCATTAACATGCCCGGCTGTAAGGCCTTCGGGGTTAGGGCCAATTACAAACAGAAACAAGTTCTTCAAGATCCACATAGATCCAATACAAACTTAGCTAGTTTAGCCTTGAAAAAAATGAGCAACTGATGGAAACCCTAAGGCAGATCTAAAATTGAGCTCGCAAGCCTCCAAGAAATCTCCTTGTCTCCAAGTGTGCAAACCACTAGCTCAGCAACTACAAACTATCAGATAACAATCTAATCTAGAAGATCATGCAAGATCTTTTCCACAACTTTGCCAAGTCCAGCTTTCAGAACCTCAGATCTTATTTGCTAAGTCTTCCAAGTCATTTGCTCACACTGATCACCCTAAACATCTACCCAAACACCCCTTTAAATACTAATCATCAACCATAAGTCGGTTGGATGAAACCATTAACTCCCCCCAAAAAATATTCAATTCAATACAAGTCGGCTTCAAAATAGCCTTACAAACATTTAATTCAACATGTCAGCCTATAACAATAGCTACCAACAATAAATACACCAAGTCGACCCAAGAAATCACACAAAACTCTAGTCGGTAAACCAGAACTACCGAGAAATAGTGAAATAATCGAGCATGCCAGGCATCGTCGAGCACCAGTGTCGACCGAGCACTGCAGGCATCATCGAGTAACACTTTCATCGAGCGTGAGAGATTACCGAGTTCCTTCAGCGACCGAGATTCTTTCAATGACCGAGACCATCGGTCAAAGCTGCAACCGAGTAACACCGACCAAACACACACCTCCCATGTAGATTCACCGAGTACCCTAGAATGCCCCTGCATCATTAGATCTCTCCATTGTCTTTTTACACTATTTATGTCTCTCTCGACCCCTTTAGGCCCTTTATATGTTGATTTAGTTTTTTTTATGTCTTTTTAGATCCTTTTACTCTATTGAAGTCTCTTAATACTCTTTTTACTCTATTTAAGTCTTTTTACTAAATTCATATGTCCTCTTAACACCCTCTCTAGATCTACCCTTAACTCTCTCCTTCCCACCCCTTAATTTTTGCTCTTTCTCTCTAGTGTCTTTTTAGTCAACTTTTAGTCTCTTTATATGTCATTTTAGTCCTGCATCCCCTTAAGATGAACTCTCTCTCTCTCTCTCTCTCTCTCTATATATATATATATATATATATATATATATATATATATATATATATATATATATATATATATATATATATATAGGTCTATTTACTATATTTATAGTCTTTTTACTCTAGATTTAGGTCTCTTTATAGTTTCTTTACTCTATTCACATGCTCTCTTTATATGTCTCTTTTTTTAGTCCCCCATCTCCTTAAGATGAACTCTCTATCTCTCTCTCTCTCTCTCTATATATATATATATATATACTTTCTCTCTCTCTCTTTCTCTATTTAGGTCTATTTACTATATTTATAGTCTTTTTACTCTAGATTTAGGTCTCTTTTTGTTTTTTCTACTTTACTCACATGCTCTCTTTGTATCTCTCTATTTTTAGTCCCTCGTCCCCTTAAGATGGACTCTCTCTCTCTTCTCTCTCTCTCTCTCTCTCACACACACACACACACACATCTATTTAGGTATTTTTACTCTATTCATGTCCTCTTGACACCCTCTCTCTCTCTAGATCCACCCTTAACTCTCTCTCTCTCTCTCTATTTAGGTCTATTTACTATAGTTATAGTCTTTTTACTCTAGATTTAGGTCTCTTTATAGTCTTTTTACTCTATTCACATGCGCTCTTTATATGTCTCTATTTTTAGTTCCCCATCCCCTTAAGATGATCTCTCTCTCTCTCTCTCTCTCTCTATATATATATATATATATATATATATATATAATCTATTTATGTCATTTTACTCTATTCACATTCCCTCTTTATATGTCTCTATTTTTAGTTTTCTCTAATTTGTTTGTGTTTTTTGTGTGTAGATCACAACCAACAAGTACAAGATGAAGGAGAAGCTCAGACAGGAGGATCAACCCAAGTTGAAGAAATGTATGTTGGAGAAGGGTCAAGACCCCTTCCTATAGAAGCTCAAGAAATGGATGTTGGAGAATGGTTA